>CM077211.1:20098362-20113362 GCA_039654625.1 Rhinogobio ventralis
CATTCTTTCTTTCTTTTTTCTTTCTTTCTTTCTTTCTTTCTTTCTTTCTTTCTTTCTTTCTTTCTTTCTTTCATATTGTTTGTTTGTCTCCATTCTTTCTTTCTTTCTTTCTTTCACATTGTTTGTGTGTCTCCATTCTTTCTTTCTTTCTTTCTTTTTTTCTTTCTATCTTTCTTTCTTTCATTCTTTCTTTGTTTGTTTGTCTCCATTCTTTCTTTCTTTCTTTTTTCTTTCTTTCTTTCATATTGTTTGTTTGTCTCCATTCTTTCTTTCTTTCTTTCTTTCTTTCTTTCTTTCTTTCACATTGTTTGTTTGGCTCCATTCTTTTTCTTTCTTTCTTTCTTTCTTTCACATTGTTTGTTTGTCTCCATTCTTTCTTTCTTTCTATCTTTCTTTCTTTCTTTCTTTCACATTGTTTGTTTGTCTCCATTCTTTCTTTCTTTCTTTCTATCTTTCTTTCTTTCTTTCATATTGTTTGTTTGTCTCCATTCTTTCTTTCTTTCTTTCTTTCTTTCACATTGTTTGTGTGTCTCCATTCTTTCTTTCTTTCTTTCTTTCACATTGTTTGTTTGTCTCTATTCTTTCTTTCTTTCTTTCTATCTTTCACATTGTTTGTTTGTCTCCATTCTTTCTTTCTTTCTTTCACATTGTTTGTTTGTCTCCATTCTTTCTTTCTTTCTTTCTTTCTTTCTTTCTTTCTTTCATATTGTTTGTTTGTCTCCATTCTTTCTTTCTTTCTTTCTTTCTTTCTTTCTTTCTTTCTTTCTTTCACATTGTTTGTTTGTCTCCATTCTTTCTTTCTTTCTTTTTTTCACATTGTTTGTTTGTCTCCATTCTTTCTTTCTTTCTATCTTTCTTTCTTTCTTTCATATTGTTTGTTTGTCTCCATTCTTTCTTTCTATCTTTCTTTCTTTCTTTCTTTCTTTCTTTCTTTCTTTCTTTCTTTCACATTGTCTGTTTGTCTCCATTCTTTCTTTCTTTCTTTCTTTCACATTGTTTGTTTGTCTCCATTCTTTCTTTCTTTCTTTCTTTCTTTCTTTCTTTCTTTCTTTCTTTCATATTGTTTGTTTGTCTCCATTCTTTCTTTCTTTCTTTCTTTCTTTCACATTGTTTGTGTGTCTCCATTCTTTCTTTCTTTCTTTCTTTCTTTCTTTCACATTGTTTGTGTCTCCATTCATTCTTTCTTTCTTTCTTTCTTTCTTTCACATTGTTTGTTTGTCTCCATTCTTTCTTTCTTTCTTTCTTTCACATTGTTTGTTTGTCTCCATTCTTTCTTTCTTTCTTTCTATCTTTCTTTCTTTCTTTCATATTGTTTGTTTGTCTCCATTCTTTCTTTCTTTCTTTCTTTCTTTCTTTCTTTCTTTCTTTCTTTCTTTCTTTCTTTCTTTCTTTCACATTGTTTGTGTGTCTCCATTCTTTCTTTCTTTCTTTCTTTCTATCTTTCTTTCTTTCTTTCTTTCTTTCTTTCATATTGTTTGTTTCTCTCCATTCTTTCTTTCTTTCTTTCTTTCTTTCTTTCTTTCTTTCTTTCTTTCACATTGTTTGTTTGTCTCCATTCTTTCTTTCTATCTTTCTTTCATATTGTTTGTTTGTCTCCATTCTTTCTTTCTATCTTTCTTTCTTTCTTTCTTTCTTTCTTTCTTTCTTTCTTTCTTTCTTTCTTTCTTTCTTTCTTTCTTTTCATTGTTTGTTTGTCTCCTGTCTTTGTTTGCTTGTCCTTTCTTTTTTCTTTCTTTCTTTCTTATTGTTTGTTTGTCTCCTGTCTTTCTTTCTTTCTTTCTTATTGGTGTTTGTCTCCCTTCTTTCTGTCTTTCTTTCTTTCTTTCTTTCTTTCTTTCACATTGTTTGTTTGTCTCCATTCTTTCTTTCTATCTTTCTTTCATATTGTTTGTTTGTCTCCATTCTTTCTTTCTATCTTTCTTTCTTTCTTTCTTTCTTTCATATTCTTTCTTTCTTTTCATTGTTTGTTTGTCTCCTGTCTTTACCTTTCTTATTGTTTGCTTGTCCTTTCTTTTTTCTTTCTTTCTTTCTTATTGTTTGTTTGTCTCCTGTCTTTCTTTCTTTCTTTCTTATTGGTGTTTGTCTCCCTTCTTTCTGTCTGTCTTTCTTTCTTTCTTTCTTTCTTTTTTATTGTTTGCTTGTCTCCCTTCTTTCTTATTTTCTTTCTTTCTTATTGTTTGCTTGTCTTTTCTTTCTTTCTTTCTTTCTTTCTTTCTTATTGTTCTTTGTCTCCCTTCTTTCTTTCTTTCTTTCTTTCTTCCTTTCTTTCTTTCTTTCTTTCTTTCTTTCTTTCTTTCTTTCTTTCTTTCTTTCTTTCATATTGTTTGTTTGTCTCCATTCTTTCTTTCTTTCTTTCTTTCTTTTTCTTTCTATCTTTCTTTCTTTCTTTCATATTGTTTGTTTGTCTCCATTCTTTCTTTCTTTCTTTCCATCTTTCTTTCTCTCTTTCATATTGTTTGTTTGTCTCCATTCTTTCTTTCTTTCTTTCTTTCTTTCTTTCACATTGTTTGTGTGTCTCCATTCTTTCTTTCTTTCTTTCTTTCTTTCACATTGTTTGTTTGTCTCCTTTCTTTCTTTCTTTCTTTCTTTCTTTCTTTCTTTCTTTCTTTCTTTCTTTCTTATTGTTCTTTGTCTCCCTTCTTTCTTTCTTTCTTTCTTTCTTTCTTTCTTCCTTTCTTTCTTTCTTTCTTTCTTTCTTTCTTTCTTTCTTTCTTTCATATTGTTTGTTTGTCTCCATTCTTTCTTTCTTTCTTTCTTTCTTTCTTTTTCTTTCTATCTTTCTTTCTTTCTTTCATATTGTTTGTTTGTCTCCATTCTTTCTTTCTTTCTTTCCATCTTTCTTTCTTTCTTTCATATTGTTTGTTTGTCTCCATTCTTTCTTTCTTTCTTTCTTTCTTTCTTTCACATTGTTTGTGTGTCTCCATTCTTTCTTTCTTTCTTTCTTTCTTTCTTTCTTTCTTTCACATTGTTTGTTTGTCTCCATTCTTTCTTTCTTTCCATCTTTCTTTCTTTCTTTCATATTGTTTGTTTGTCTCCATTCTTTCTTTCTTTCTTTCTTTCTTTCACATTGTTTGTTTGTCTCCCTTCTTTCTTTCTTTCTTTCTTTCTTTCTTTCTTCCTTTCTTTCTTTCTTTCTTTCTTTCTTTCTTTTTCTTTCTATCTTTCTTTCTTTCTTTCATATTGTTTGTTTGTCTCCATTCTTTCTTTCTTTCTTTCCATCTTTCTTTCTTTCTTTCATATTGTTTGTTTGTCTCCATTCTTTCTTTCTTTCTTTCTTTCTTTCACATTGTTTGTGTGTCTCCATTCTTTCTTTCTTTCTTTCTTTCTTTCACATTGTTTGTGTGTCTCCATTCTTTCTTTCTTTCTTTCTTTCTTTCTTTCTTTCTTTCACATTGTTTGTGTGTCTCCATTCTTTCTTTCTTTCTTTCTTTCTTTCTTTCACATTGTTTGTTTGTCTCCATTCTTTCTTTCTTTCTTTCTTTCTTTCTTTCACATTGTTTGTTTGTCTCCATTCTTTCTTTCTTTCTTTCTTTCTTTCTTTCACATTGTTTGTTTGTCTCCATTCTTTCTTTCTTTCTTTCTTTCTTTCTTTCACATTGTTTGTCTCCTGTCTTTCTTTCTTTCTTTCTTATTGGTGTTTGTCTCCCTTCTTTCTGTCTTTCTTTCTTTCTTTCTTTCTTTTTTATTGTTTGCTTGTCTCCCTTCTTTCTTATTTTCTTTCTTTCTTATTGTTTGCTTGTCTTTTCTTTCTTTCTTTCTTTCTTTCTTTCTTTCTTTCTTTCTTTCTTTCTTTCTTTCTTTCTTATTGTTCTTTGTCTCCCTTCTTTCTTTCTTTCTTTCTTTCTTCCTTTCTTTCTTTCTTTCTTTCATATTGTTTGTTTGTCTCCATTCTTTCTTTCTTTCTTTCTTTCTTTTTCTTTCTATCTTTCTTTCTTTCTTTCATATTGTTTGTTTGTCTCCATTCTTTCTTTCTTTCTTTCCATCTTTCTTTCTCTCTTTCATATTGTTTGTTTGTCTCCATTCTTTCTTTCTTTCTTTCTTTCTTTCTTTCACATTGTTTGTGTGTCTCCATTCTTTCTTTCTTTCTTTCTTTCTTTCACATTGTTTGTTTGTCTCCTTTCTTTCTTTCTTTCTTTCTTTCTTTCTTTCTTTCTTTCTTTCTTTCTTTCTTTCTTCCTTTCTTTCTTTCTTTCTTTCTTTCTTTCTTTCTTTCTTTCTTTCTTTCATATTGTTTGTTTGTCTCCATTCTTTCTTTCTTTCTTTCTTTCTTTCTTTTTCTTTCTATCTTTCTTTCTTTCTTTCATATTGTTTGTTTGTCTCCATTCTTTCTTTCTTTCTTTCCATCTTTCTTTCTTTCTTTCATATTGTTTGTTTGTCTCCATTCTTTCTTTCTTTCTTTCTTTCTTTCTTTCACATTGTTTGTGTGTCTCCATTCTTTCTTTCTTTCTTTCTTTCTTTCTTTCACATTGTTTGTTTGTCTCCATTCTTTCTTTCTTTCCATCTTTCTTTCTTTCTTTCATATTGTTTGTTTGTCTCCATTCTTTCTTTCTTTCTTTCTTTCTTTCACATTGTTTGTTTGTCTCCCTTCTTTCTTTCTTTCTTTCTTTCTTTCTTTCTTCCTTTCTTTCTTTCTTTCTTTCTTTCTTTCTTTTTCTTTCTATCTTTCTTTCTTTCTTTCATATTGTTTGTTTGTCTCCATTCTTTCTTTCTTTCTTCCTTTCTTTCTTTCTTTCTTTCTTTCTTTCTTTCTTTCTTTCTTTCATATTGTTTGTTTGTCTCCATTCTTTCTTTCTTTCTTTCTTTCTTTCTTTTTCTTTCTATCTTTCTTTCTTTCTTTCATATTGTTTGTTTGTCTCCATTCTTTCTTTCTTTCTTTCCATCTTTCTTTCTTTCTTTCATATTGTTTGTTTGTCTCCATTCTTTCTTTCTTTCTTTCTTTCTTTCTTTCACATTGTTTGTGTGTCTCCATTCTTTCTTTCTTTCTTTCTTTCTTTCTTTCTTTCTTTCACATTGTTTGTTTGTCTCCATTCTTTCTTTCTTTCCATCTTTCTTTCTTTCTTTCATATTGTTTGTTTGTCTCCATTCTTTCTTTCTTTCTTTCTTTCTTTCACATTGTTTGTTTGTCTCCCTTCTTTCTTTCTTTCTTTCTTTCTTTCTTTCTTCCTTTCTTTCTTTCTTTCTTTCTTTCTTTCTTTTTCTTTCTATCTTTCTTTCTTTCTTTCATATTGTTTGTTTGTCTCCATTCTTTCTTTCTTTCTTTCCATCTTTCTTTCTTTCTTTCATATTGTTTGTTTGTCTCCATTCTTTCTTTCTTTCTTTCTTTCTTTCACATTGTTTGTGTGTCTCCATTCTTTCTTTCTTTCTTTCTTTCTTTCACATTGTTTGTGTGTCTCCATTCTTTCTTTCTTTCTTTCTTTCTTTCTTTCTTTCTTTCACATTGTTTGTGTGTCTCCATTCTTTCTTTCTTTCTTTCTTTCTTTCTTTCACATTGTTTGTTTGTCTCCATTCTTTCTTTCTTTCTTTCTTTCTTTCTTTCACATTGTTTGTTTGTCTCCATTCTTTCTTTCTTTCTTTCTTTCTTTCTTTCACATTGTTTGTTTGTCTCCATTCTTTCTTTCTTTCTTTCTTTCTTTCTTTCACATTGTTTGTCTCCTGTCTTTCTTTCTTTCTTTCTTATTGGTGTTTGTCTCCCTTCTTTCTGTCTTTCTTTCTTTCTTTCTTTCTTTTTTATTGTTTGCTTGTCTCCCTTCTTTCTTATTTTCTTTCTTTCTTATTGTTTGCTTGTCTTTTCTTTCTTTCTTTCTTTCTTTCTTTCTTTCTTTCTTTCTTTCTTTCTTTCTTTCTTTCTTATTGTTCTTTGTCTCCCTTCTTTCTTTCTTTCTTTCTTTCTTCCTTTCTTTCTTTCTTTCTTTCATATTGTTTGTTTGTCTCCATTCTTTCTTTCTTTCTTTCTTTCTTTTTCTTTCTATCTTTCTTTCTTTCTTTCATATTGTTTGTTTGTCTCCATTCTTTCTTTCTTTCTTTCCATCTTTCTTTCTCTCTTTCATATTGTTTGTTTGTCTCCATTCTTTCTTTCTTTCTTTCTTTCTTTCTTTCACATTGTTTGTGTGTCTCCATTCTTTCTTTCTTTCTTTCTTTCTTTCACATTGTTTGTTTGTCTCCTTTCTTTCTTTCTTTCTTTCTTTCTTTCTTTCTTTCTTTCTTTCTTTCTTTCTTTCTTCCTTTCTTTCTTTCTTTCTTTCTTTCTTTCTTTCTTTCTTTCTTTCTTTCATATTGTTTGTTTGTCTCCATTCTTTCTTTCTTTCTTTCTTTCTTTCTTTTTCTTTCTATCTTTCTTTCTTTCTTTCATATTGTTTGTTTGTCTCCATTCTTTCTTTCTTTCTTTCCATCTTTCTTTCTTTCTTTCATATTGTTTGTTTGTCTCCATTCTTTCTTTCTTTCTTTCTTTCTTTCTTTCACATTGTTTGTGTGTCTCCATTCTTTCTTTCTTTCTTTCTTTCTTTCTTTCACATTGTTTGTTTGTCTCCATTCTTTCTTTCTTTCCATCTTTCTTTCTTTCTTTCATATTGTTTGTTTGTCTCCATTCTTTCTTTCTTTCTTTCTTTCTTTCACATTGTTTGTTTGTCTCCCTTCTTTCTTTCTTTCTTTCTTTCTTTCTTTCTTCCTTTCTTTCTTTCTTTCTTTCTTTCTTTCTTTTTCTTTCTATCTTTCTTTCTTTCTTTCATATTGTTTGTTTGTCTCCATTCTTTCTTTCTTTCTTTCCATCTTTCTTTCTTTCTTTCATATTGTTTGTTTGTCTCCATTCTTTCTTTCTTTCTTTCTTTCTTTCACATTGTTTGTGTGTCTCCATTCTTTCTTTCTTTCTTTCTTTCTTTCACATTGTTTGTGTGTCTCCATTCTTTCTTTCTTTCTTTCTTTCTTTCTTTCTTTCTTTCTTTCTTTCTTTCTTTCACATTGTTTGTGTGTCTCCATTCTTTCTTTCTTTCTTTCTTTCTTTCTTTCACATTGTTTGTTTGTCTCCATTCTTTCTTTCTTTCTTTCTTTCTTTCACATTGTTTGTTTGTCTCCATTCTTTCTTTCTTTCTTTCTTTCTTTCTTTCACATTGTTTGTTTGTCTCCATTCTTTCTTTCTTTCTTTCTTTCTTTCTTTCATATTGTTTGTTTGTCTCCATTCTTTCTTTCTTTCTTTCTTTCTTTCTTTCACATTGTTTGTGTGTCTCCATTCTTTCTTTCTTTCTTTCTTTCTTTCTTTCTATCTTTCTTTCTTTCTTTCATATTGTTTGTTTGTCTCCATTCTTTCTTTCTTTCTTTCTTTCTTTCTTTCTTTCTTTCTTTCTTTCACATTGTTTGTTTGTCTCCATTCTTTCTTTCTATCTTTCTTTCATATTGTTTGTTTGTCTCCATTCTTTCTTTCTATCTTTCTTTCTTTCTTTCTTTCTTTCATATTCTTTCTTTCTTTTCATTGTTTGTTTGTCTCCTGTCTTTACCTTTCTTATTGTTTGCTTGTCCTTTCTTTTTTCTTTCTTTCTTTCTTATTGTTTGTTTGTCTCCTGTCTTTCTTTCTTTCTTTCTTATTGGTGTTTGTCTCCCTTCTTTCTGTCTTTCTTTCTTTCTTTCTTTCTTTCTTTCTTTCTTTTTTATTGTTTGCTTGTCTCCCTTCTTTCTTATTTTCTTTCTTTCTTATTGTTTGCTTGTCTTTTCTTTCTTTCTTTCTTTCTTTCTTTCTTTCTTTCTTTCTTTCTTATTGTTCTTTGTCTCCCTTCTTTCTTTCTTTCTTTCTTTCTTTCTTTCTTTCTTTCTTTCTTTCACATTGTTTGTTTGTCTCCATTCTTTCTTTCTTTCTTTCTATCTTTCTTTCTTTCTTTCATATTGTTTGTTTGTCTCCATTCTTTCTTTCTTTCTTTCTTTCTTTCTTTCTTTCTTTCTTTCACATTGTTTGTGTGTCTCCATTCTTTCTTTCTTTCTTTCTTTCTTTCTATCTTTCTTTCTTTCTTTCATATTGTTTGTTTGTCTCCATTCTTTCTTTCTTTCTTTCTTTCTTTCTTTCTTTCACATTGTTTGTTTGTCTCCATTCTTTCTTTCTATCTTTCTTTCATATAGTTTGTTTGTCTCCATTCTTTCTTTCTATCTTTCTTTCTTTCTTTCTTTCTTTCATATTCTTTCTTTCTTTTCATTGTTTGTTTGTCTCCTGTCTTTACCTTTCTTATTGTTTGCTTGTCCTTTCTTTTTTCTTTCTTTCTTTCTTATTGTTTGTTTGTCTCCTGTCTTTCTTTCTTTCTTTCTTATTGGTGTTTGTCTCCCTTCTTTCTGTTTTTCTTTCTTTCTTTCTTTCTTTCTTTTTTATTGTTTGCTTGTCTCCCTTCTTTCTTATTTTCTTTCTTTCTTATTGTTTGCTTGTCTTTTCTTTCTTTCTTTCTTTCTTTCTTTCTTTCTTTCTTTCTTTCTTATTGTTCTTTGTCTCCCTTCTTTCTTTCTTTCTTTCTTTCTTTCTTTCTTTCTTTCATTCATATTGTTTGTTTGTCTCCATTCTTTCTTTCTTTCTTTTTCTTTCTATCTTTCTTTCTTTCTTTCATATTGTTTGTTTGTCTCCATTCTTTCTTTCTTTCTTTCTTTCTTTCTTTCTTTCTTTCTTTCTTTCATATTGTTTGTTTGTCTCCATTCTTTCTTTCTTTCTTTCTTTTTTTCTTTCACATTGTTTGTTTGTCTCCATTCTTTCTTTCTTTCTTTCTATCTTTCTTTCTTTCTTTCATATTGTTTGTTTGTCTCCATTCTTTCTTTCTATCTTTCTTTCTTTCTTTCTTTCTTTCACATTGTTTGTTTGTCTCCATTCTTTTTCTTTCTTTCTTTCTTTCTTTCTTTCTTTCTTTCTTTCTTTCTTTCTTTCTTTTCATTGTTTGTTTGTCTCCTGTCTTTACCTTTCTTATTGTTTGCTTGTCCTTTCTTTTTTCTTTCTTTCTTTCTTATTGTTTGTTTGTCTCCTGTCTTTCTTTCTTTCTTTCTTTCTTATTGGTGTTTGTCTCCCTTCTTTCTGTCTTTCTTTCTTTCTTTCTTTCTTTTTTATTGTTTGCTTGTCTCCCTTCTTTCTTATTTTCTTTCTTTCTTATTGTTTGCTTGTACTTTCTTTCTTTCTTTCTTTCTTTCTTTCTTTCTTTCTTTCTTTCTTTCTTATTGTTCTTTGTCTCCCTTCTTTCTTTCTTTCTTTCTTTCTTTCTTTCTTTCTTTCTTTCATATTGTTTGTTTGTCTCCATTCTTTCTTTCTTTCTTTCCTTCTTATTGTATTTTTTCATATTGTTTGTTTGTCTCCCTTCTTTCTATTTTCTTTCTTTCTTTCTTTTATATTGTTTGTATGTCTCCATTCTTTCTTTCTTTCTTTCTTTCTTTCTTTCTTTCTTTCATATTGTTTGTTTGTCTCCATTCTTTCATTCTTTCTTTCTTTCTTTCTTTCTTTCTTTCTTTCATATTGTTTATTTGTCTCCATTCTTTCTTTCTTTCTTTTTTCTTTCTATCTATCTTTCTTTCTTTCTTTCTTTCATATTGTTTGTTTGTCTCCATTCTTTCTTTCTTTCTTTCTTTCTTTCTTTCTTTCTTTCTTTCTTTCTTTCTTTCTTTCTTTCATATTGTTTGTTTGTCTCCATTCTTTCTTTCTTTCTTTCTTTCTTTCTTTCTTTCTTTCTTTCTTTCTTTCATATTGTTTGTTTGTCTCCATTCATTCATTCTTTCTTTCTTTCTTTCTTTCTTTCTTTCTTTCTTTCTTTCTTTCTTTCATATTGTTTGTTTGTCTCCATTCTTTCTTTCTTTCTTTCTTTCATATTGTTTGTCTCCATTCTTTCTTTCTTTCTTTTTTCTTTCTTTCTTTCTTTCTTTTTTTCTTTCTTTCTTTCTTTCTTTCTTTCTTTCTTTCTTTCTTTCACATTGTTTGTTTGTCTCCATTCTTTCTTTCTTTCTTTCTTTCTTTCTTTCTTTCTTTCTTTCTTTCTTTCGTTCATATTGTTTGTTTGTCTCCATTCTTTTTCTTTCTTTCTTTCTTTCACATTGTTTGTTTGTCTCCATTCTTTCTTTCTTTCTTTCTTTCACATTGTTTGTTTGTCTCCATTCTTTCTTTCTTTCTTTCTTTCTTTCTTTCTTTCTTTCTTTCTTTCTTTCTTTCTTTCTTTCATATTGTTTGTTTGTCTCCATTCTTTCTTTCTTTCTATCTTTCTTTCTTTCTTTCTTTCTTTCTTTCACATTGTTTGTGTGTCTCCATTCTTTCTTTCTTTCTTTCTTTCTATCTTTCTTTCTTTCTTTCATATTGTTTGTTTGTCTCCATTCTTTCTTTCTTTCTTTCTTTCTTTCTATCTTTCTTTCTTTCTTTCTTTATTTCTTTCTTTCTTTCACATTGTTTGTGTGTCTCCATTCTTTCTTTCTTTCTTTCTTTTCATTGTTTGTTTGTCTCCTGTCTTTATCTTTCTTATTGTTTGCTTGTCCTTTCTTTTCTCTTTCTTTCTTTCTTTCACATTGTTTGTTTGTCTCCTGTCTTTCTTTCTTTCTTTCTTTCTTTCTTATTGGTGTTTGTCTCCCTTCTTTCTGTCTTTCTTTCTTTCTTTCTTTTTTATTGTTTGCTTGTCTCCCTTCTTTCTTATTTTCTTTCTTTCTTATTGTTTGCTTGTCTTTTCTTTCTTTCTTTCTTTCTTTCTTTCTTTCATATTGTTTGTTTGTCTCCATTCTTTCTTTCTTTCTTTCTTTCTTTCTTTCTTTCTTTCTTTCTTTCTTTCTTTCTTTCTTTCACATTGTTTGTGTGTCTCCATTCTTTCTTTCTTTCTTTCACATTGTTTGTTTGTCTCCATTCTTTCTTTCTTTCTTTCTATCTTTCTTTCTTTCTTTCATATTGTTTGTTTGTCTCCATTCTTTCTTTCTTTCTTTCTTTCTTTCTTTCTTTCTTTCTTTCTTTCACATTGTTTGTTTGTCTCCATTCTTTCTTTCTTTCTTTCTTTCTTTCTTTCACATTGTTTGTTTGTCTCCATTCTTTCTTTCTTTCTTTCTATCTTTCTTTCTTTCTTTCATATTGTTTGTTTGTCTCCATTCTTTCTTTCTATCTTTCTTTCTTTCTTTCTTTCTTTCACATTGTTTGTTTGTCTCCATTCTTTTTCTTTCTTTCTTTCTTTCTTTCTTTCTTTCTTTTCATTGTTTGTTTGTCTCCTGTCTTTACCTTTCTTATTGTTTGCTTGTCCTTTCTTTTTTCTTTCTTTCTTTCTTATTGTTTGTTTGTCTCCTGTCTTTCTTTCTTTCTTTCTTTCTTATTGGTGTTTGTCTCCCTTCTTTCTGTCTTTCTTTCTTTCTTTCTTTCTTTTTTATTGTTTGCTTGTCTCCCTTCTTTCTTATTTTCTTTCTTTCTTATTGTTTGCTTGTCTTTTCTTTCTTTCTTTCTTTCTTTCTTTCTTTCTTTCTTTCTTTCTTTCTTATTGTTCTTTGTCTCCCTTCTTTCTTTCTTTCTTTCTTTCTTTCTTTCTTTCTTTCTTTCTTTCTTTCTTTCTTTCTTTCTTTCTTTCATATTGTTTGTTTGTCTCCATTCTTTCTTTCTTTCTTTCTTTCTTATTGTATTTTTTCATATTGTTTGTTTGTCTCCCTTCTTTCTATTTTCTTTCTTTCTTTCTTTTATATTGTTTGTATGTCTCCATTCTTTCATTCTTTCTTTCTTTCTTTCTTTCATATTGTTTGTTTGTCTCCATTCTTTCATTCTTTCTTTCTTTCTTTCTTTCTTTCATATTGTTTATTTGTCTCCATTCTTTCTTTCTTTCTTTCTTTTTTCTTTCTATCTATCTTTCTTTCTTTCTTTCTTTCATATTGTTTGTTTGTCTCCATTCTTTCTTTCTTTCTTTCTTTCTTTCTTTCTTTCTTTCTTTCTTTCTTTCTTTCTTTCTTTCATATTGTTTGTTTGTCTCCATTCTTTCTTTCTTTCTTTCTTTCTTTCTTTCTTTCTTTCTTTCTTTCATATTGTTTGTTTGTCTCCATTCATTCATTCGTTCTTTCTTTCTTTCTTTCTTTCTTTCTTTCTTTCTTTCTTTCTTTCTTTCATATTGTTTGTTTGTCTCCATTCTTTCTTTCTTTCTTTCTTTCATATTGTTTGTCTCCATTCTTTCTTTCTTTCTTTTTTCTTTCTTTCTTTCTTTCTTTCTTTCTTTCTTTCTTTCTTTCACATTGTTTGTTTGTCTCCATTCTTTCTTTCTTTCTTTCTTTCTTTCTTTCTTTCTTTCTTTCGTTCATATTGTTTGTTTGTCTCCATTCTTTTTCTTTCTTTCTTTCTTTCACATTGTTTGTTTGTCTCCATTCTTTCTTTCTTTCTTTCTTTCTTTCTTTCTTTCTTTCTTTTATATTGTTTGTTTGTCTCCATTCTTTCTATTTTCTTTCTTTCTTTCTTTTATATTGTTTGTTTGTCTCCATTCTTTCATTCTTTCTTTCTTTTTTCTTTCTTTCTTTCATATTGTTTGTTTGTCTCCATTCTTTCTTTCTTTCTTTCTTTCTTTCTTTTTTCTTTCTATCTATCTTTCTTTCTTTCTTTCTTTCTTTCTTTCTTTCTTTCTTTCTTATTGTTCTTTGTCTCCCTTCTTTCTTTCTTTCTTTCTTTCTTTCTTTCTTTCTTTCTTTCTTTCTTTCATATTGTTTGTTTGTCTCCATTCTTTCTTTCTTTCTTTCTTTCTTTCTTTCTTTCTTAATGTATTTTTTCATATTGTTTGTTTGTCTCCCTTCTTTCTATTTTCTTTCTTTCTTTCTTTCTTTTATATTGTTTGTTTGTCTCCATTCTTTCTATTTTCTTTCTTTCTTTCTTTTATATTGTTTGTTTGTCTCCATTCTTTCATTCTTTCTTTCTTTCTTTCATTCTTTCTTTCTTTTTTCTTTCTTTCTTTCATATTGTTTGTTTGTCTCCATTCTTTCTTTCTATTTTCTTTCTTTCTTTCTTTCTTTCTTTCTTATTGTTCTTTGTCTCCCTTCTTTCTTTCTTTCTTTCTTTCTTTCTTTCTTTCATATTGTTTGTTTGTCTCCATTCTTTCTTTCTTTCTTTCTTTCTTTCTTTCTTTCTTATTGTATTTTTTCATATTGTTTGTTTGTCTCCATTCTTTCTATTTTCTTTCTTTCTTTCTTTTATATTGTTTGTTTGTCTCCATTCTTTCATTCTTTCTTTCTTTTTTCTTTCTTTCTTTCATATTGTTTGTTTGTCTCCATTCTTTCTTTCTTTCTTTCTTTCTTTTTTCTTTCTATCTATCTTTCTTTCTTTCTTTCTTTCTTTCTTTCTTTCTTTCTTATTGTTCTTTGTCTCCCTTCTTTCTTTCTTTCTTTCTTTCTTTCTTTCTTTCTTTCTTTCTTTCTTTCTTTCTTAATGTATTTTTTCATATTGTTTGTTTGTCTCCCTTCTTTCTATTTTCTTTCTTTCTTTCTTTCTTTTATATTGTTTGTTTGTCTCCATTCTTTCTATTTTCTTTCTTTCTTTCTTTTATATTGTTTGTTTGTCTCCATTCTTTCATTCTTTCTTTCTTTTTTCTTTCTTTCTTTCATATTGTTTGTTTGTCTCCATTCTTTCTTTCTTTCTTTCTTTCTTTTTTCTTTCTTTCATATTGTTTGTTTGTCTCCATTCTTTCTTTCTTTCTTTCATATTGTTTGTCTCCATTCTTTCTTTCTTTCTTTCTTTCTTTCTTTCTTTCTTTCTTTCTTTCTTTCTTTCTTTCTTTCATATTGTTTGTTTCTCCATTCTTTCTTTCCATCTTTCTTTCTTTCTTTCTTTCTTTCTTTCTTTCTTTCTTTCTTTCTTTTTTCTTTCTTTCAAATTGTTTGTGTGTCTCCATTCTTTCTTTCTTTCTTTCTTTCTTTCTTTCACATTGTTTGTTTGCCTCCATTCATTCTTTCTTTGTTTCTTTGTTTCTTTCTTTGTTTCATTCTTTCATTCTTTCTTTTTTTGTTTGTTTGTTTCTTTCTTTCACATTGTTTGTCTCATTCTTTTTCTTTTTCTTTCTTTCTTTTCATTGTTTGTTTGTCTCCATTCTTTCTTTCTTTCTTTCTTTCTTTCTTTCTTTCTTTCACATTGTTTGTTTGTCTCCATTCTTTTTCTTTCTTTCTTTCTTTCTTTCTTTCTTTCTTTCTTTCACATTGTTTGTTTGTCTCCATTCTTTCTTTCATTCTTTCTTTGTTTGTTTGTCTCCATTCTTTCTTTCTTTCTTTTTTCTTTCTATCTTTCTTTCATTCATTCTTTCTTTCTTTCTTTCTTTTTTTCTTTCTATCTTTCTTTTTTCTTTCTTTCTTTCTTTGTTTGTTTGTCTCCATTCTTTCTTTCTTTCTTTCTTTCTTTCTTTCTTTCTTTCACATTGTTTGTTTGTCTCCATTCTTTCTTTCTTTCTTTCTTTCTTTCACATTGTTTGTTTGGCTCCATTCTTTATCTTTCTTTCTTTCTTTCTTTCTTTCTTTCTTTCTTTCTTTCTTTCACATTGTTTGTTTGTCTCCATTCTTTCTTTCTTTCTTTCTTTCTTTCTTTCTATCTTTCTTTCTTTCTTTTCATTGTTTGTTTGTCTCCTGTCTTTACCTTTCTTATTGTTTGCTTGTCCTTTCTTTTTTCTTTCTTTCTTTCTTTCACATTGTTTGCCTCCATTCATTCTTTCTTTGTTTCATTCTTTCATTCTTTCTTTGTTTGTTTCTTTCTTTCTTTCACATTGTTTGTCTCATTCTTTTTCTTTTTCTTTCTTTCTTTCTTTTCATTGTTTGTTTGTCTCCATTCTTTCTTTGTCTCCATTCTTTCTTTCTTTCTTTCTTTCTTTCATATTGTTTGTTTGTCTCCATTCTTTCTTTGTCTCCATTCTTTTTCTTTCTTTCTTTCTTTCATTCACATTGTTTGTTTGTCTCCTTTCTTTCTTTCTTTCTTTCTTTCTTTCTTTCTTTCTTTCTTTCTTTCTTTCTTTCTTTCATATTGTTTGTTTGTCTCCATTCTTTCTTTCTTTCTTTCTTTCTTTCTTTCTTTCACATTGTTTGTTTGTCTCCATT